>OZ022512.1:45314655-45350200 GCA_963989385.1 Ctena decussata
GCTCTTGGTGGGAAAGAAAACCCCCAGAAAGCTTTGCTTACAATACTCACTGGGGTAATACGCCCGCCATTTTCCCTGACATTTCCATCAATCATGTGACCGAGCCAGTCAGTTACCAGTCATGCAAAAGTGGCTGTCCACCGAGACAATCGACAGCAGCATCAGCTCAGTCGCGAGCCATTTACAGTAGTATGGCTTACCGTTATTTGTAACGCTTACGACCGAATCCTCTTGCATAGTACCGGATCGATCGACACAGGTAAACAAATTAGTATTATACGAACCATCCTTGCCAGCAAACGCCGACTTTCGCAATGAGCAAGGTCTACACTGACAAGGGCGGTATAGAAAAGTTATAAGTACCATAGTTTGTCCGCCTGTACGGGATATAATCCACTCGTAAAATCTCGTGGATTATCTCCTCGTATAGGCGGACAACTGATTGATTGATTTGTTGCTTTACGTCCACGGTAAACAGCTATGGTCATGTCGGGACGGTCAGTAAACCTAACCACACTATTCCTAGACAGGCTTAGACCTAGGCGGTTAGCCAGTTCCAAGTGCAAATACTTCGCCTGTAACTGACAACTGCCCTTCTTGAATCAGCGGAAGGACAAACGAAAGTATGTGGCCAGACCGGGTATCGAACCCGGGACCTCTGACTTCTAAGTCAGGTGCCCTGCCGATTGCGCTACGCGGCCCAGCATATAGGCGGAAAACCCAGGCATGACTATTACCTACCCCAAGAATAAAAGCGGCAAAAAATAAAATCTGCTCTTTGTTTTCGGGTTTGCTGGTGGATTTTCAGGTGTCGCTTATTGACTGACTATTAGCATACCGATCTGATCTTAACCCATTCCATTCGGGAAACCCCTTAAGGGGTATCTGGGCAAACAGTTTTGATCCAGATCAGGCCCCATAAACGTGGGGCCTGATCTGAGATCCAAACTGGATGCTGCCTAGACATCATTTCTACAAGTGTCAAAATATTCTTGATTTTTTAAGGACGATAATTTCAGCAGACGACTAAAGTTCCCAGAATGCAATGGGTTAAGTGTTGCTGAAAGAGAAGTAAAGGAGGATGTGCCATGCGCCAGGCGTTATGAGAGGCACATGACCTAAGTAATAAACGCATTTGTCCTGTCTTTTAGGGCCTGCTTAAAACTGGCGTCAGTTTGCTCCTGAATGATCTCGAAGAAGTCTGAATAATCAAATGAACAAACGAAGCGACGCTCACCAATAAAAGTATATCGATTTATAATGCATATTTAAAGAGGCTCCCGATTAAGGCGTTGTTAAACTTTCAAATGGAACCACTTAAAATATTGATCCCAATGTAAACAATTAAGCGTGTATGATCGGCAAATTACTTTAATTATTGTAAGAAGGTGTTTATTGTTTGAAATTAAACGGATATTGACAGACGGTTCAGAACGACTGGTTTGCTCCCATTTTCGTAACGTTGTCTTAAACGTTAAGAAAATGCCAACTTTAGCACGAAATATTTCGCAATGAGCAAAGTCTAAACTGGTAAGGGTGGTATAAAGTTTGTCTGCTTGGTTTCGGTAAAATCTCCGCGCAGACTCCGTACGGCTTTGCCCCGATCTGCCCCGAATGCCCGTAAAAGAAATAGCACGATGCTCGTACACAATGTGAACACATATGCCGTAGCCTTTAACCACCTACGATGATGGCTAAAAATTGTACGGTAGATCCGTAGATCCATTTATCATAGGTTCCCGGGGCAAATGTGAACCAGGCATTAGAGACAACTTGCAAACTGTGGCAAACTGATACAAACTGTGGCATAGAATTTTTAAATGCAAGGTCTATATGCTGATGAATTTGGTGCAAAAAAGTTTTGTCGCACTGTCAGCTGCCAAACAGTCGCCACTTTCCGTTACGATCTCGCGAATAATTCGTATAAGTTCGGCAGCTATTCTTTTAAGTTTGTCCGCCATCTTTATCAATATCCGCTTTAACCCATGCGCAAAACACGAGCAGTCATTACAAGCCGTCGTTTCCGTACCTCTCGCAAAAATGTGTTTTACCGCGGTTTTCCCGCCTGTACGGTCGATGAAGTGCACATGTAGGCGCCGTTTTACTATAGATCTCCTTTTCCTGATATCACAAAATCGATTTTGTGATATCACTATATCGTGTTTTGTGATATCACTATTTATTATGTGATATTTCTAAATCGCTTTAATGATATCGCAAAATCAATTTTGTGATATAACAAAAATCGATTTAGTATATAGGAGTGAATTAGTGATATTATAAAATGAAACGTTGAGAGATCACAAAGTCGATTTAGTGATATCACTAAATAGATTTTGTGATATCAAAAAGTGAATATGATTTCTGATATCACTAATTCGATTAAGGGACATCACTTATCCCAGTTTATATATCTGTGACAAAGTGATATCCCAATATCAATTACTTTTATGTCATATCACTGTGGTATTGTGGTATCACTAAATCGCACATATTTTGTGACATCACATTCGATTTTTGTGATGACAATGATTTCAATTAGTGATATTACAAAACACAGAATTTATAGTAAAACGGCACCTCATATACAGGCGGTCAAACAGTGGTACATCTAACACTATATTTTTCAATTTCAGCGAGCTACATCTTGCATCTTTGGCAGGGTTAATGTGTCTCATATCAGTCTGCTCATCCATGCAGTCTGTTCCGTCTTAACTTTCGCAATCAAGTACAGCATCCGTAGTTTTTATGCAAACTGGGTATGTGTGAGGGGAGGTTGGCGTAGTCGGGCGATGGTGCTTGGTAACATTCAGTGCCGGGGCGTCTTACTAATTTGGATAGTAGTAAGGCAAGGGCCTACTGTGCTTGCAGTAGGTGTGGTGTGTTTGTGTGGGTGGGGGAAGATGGGGGGGGGGGGGGCTGTTTGGACATTTTTTTTCTCTCCCATGTATTTCTTTTGCTGCTTCTCTCTCTGGGAGACGGCTCGATATAGACTGAAATACTGTGTCAAAGAGCCATAAAACCCCAGACAACCAACCCACCAATAGACTTCATATACTTCTGCGGTTATGAACGACTTCAACGACTTCAAGTGTTATTTGAAGGTCTAAATTGAAGTCTTATAATAATAATTGCTATTCTACTGATAATAATTAGATAAAATTTTAAGTGTTTGTAACGGTAAATGACCAAGATAAAATAACAATAAGGATCAAAGATGATCTTTTAAAACTAGCCACAACAACAAAGCGGGCACTTAAGTCACGTGACTCAGAGACCAGGTGACCATAACCTTATCTAAAAAAGTCCTCCAAATGGCTCGTGGGCAGGTGACATCTCTCCGGCCACTCCAGTTCATTAGCTCGCCTTTTCGCAAGAGTTAACATACTCTTTATACTTTTAATAGTCAGGACGCTGAAATTCAAAAAGGGCCTATTTTTCGAGTTTAATGCCCCGACAATTCGAAAGGATGAATTTGGTATATAATGAAAGTTTATTATCCCAACTTTAACTTAGGGTATGATGTGGTCTTGAAAAGTGGATCCAGGATGTAAAATAAGGGGAGATAACTGGGTACCAAAGAAATGCTAAAATTAATCGACTGACTTTCTCCTTGTTGTTATGTTATTTGAAGCAGAGTTTAAAGCAAACAACATAAGTTTTAGAAGAAGCCTATTATACTGCCAACGACTGATACTAATAAGCTTTCTATCCATTTTGGCTTAAGCCCGTAGCATTCGGTTATAGACGTTACATATGAGAATATTCCCAAAATGTAAATAAATTGAAGGCAGAATTGTTTTGTTTTCTTTTGCAAGTATATCCTCCTTCAAAATCATCTTCAAATATTAGAAGAATTACAGGCTGCTTGATTCCTTGTCATTCGCCTATGTTACTACTTGAATTAACGTAGAATTAACGTAGACAACATTTTATACAAAATGTATTCCATTACATCACAGCCAATCAGCAATCTTCACCAATTCTCAGGAAACTCTCATAAATACGGTATTCAGATATTTTTAAGAAATATTGTTGACAGAAGTTTGTCGCCATTTTCACCAAGCAGTTTAAGGCCCTCGGAAGCTGCGTTTTATACGTGAAACAGAAAAGAGAGTTGTTATAGGTTAAAAAAACTTTACACATACTGAACAAACAGTTTTTTTTTTTGCTATTTCTTTCTTCTTGTAGAAACGCTAAACACTTTTGCTGACATGATTATACAACGGTTCAATTTTCTTGCTACGCTTCTCATGACACTAACATACGTGACTTTCAGTCAAAGCAATAAAAAAGAAACAAATTGATAAATTGAGAGCTAGAGAAGGTATTACCTCAGGGGAAATAAAACTATTGGTGCTCTGAACATTGTTATTTATAGTGGTGTCAGTCAAATGACAATCAAACATCATCGTTCTTTTTAATATAAATAAATTTAAAATTAGGGAATTACTAGTAATTTACATTACAAAACCTACGGTTACATTGATTATTGAAAGAAAAAAAATCGGTTCATAGAGCATAGAACTTGAAAAACTACAGAAACGTGAGAAAACTAAATTACACACTGGAATTTAATGACATGAGGCACAAAAAGTATCTACCAAATCAAAAATAAGCATATGCTTACAAAGTACGCATTCTTTTATGAGACTTGCATGGAGGTATTTTTCGTTACCAATAAAAACGACAATGCTCAAGTGAAAGTTTCAGTTAAAATCAAGAAACAGTCCAATTATATCGATAATTACGATATTTCATTGCACAGACCTTTTCAATCAATTTTAAAAGTCCCTAAAGACGGTGATAGATCATGCGTTTGGTAGAACAACATCGGAAACATGTAAACTTCTTATTACATGTAGTTAATGTTACTGCTAATCAAAATTTTCGCTTCCGAAATGCTACACGTTGAGATAATGTATTTTCACAGCCTCCAGCCTCCGATCAACTACTCGCCGTCCGACTGTAAGTAAAATGTATCATTTTGTAACATTTTGAGTGCAGATAATACCATGTAGGAATAATGTGGTAAATATTGTGAATTACCCATCCCGTTACCATAAACACTGACAAAACTCCTGAATAGACTGATGATGGGACATTTTTTAAGTAACGGTATTTTCCTTCTTTCGTTAACACGTCACAACAAGACTAGTTTTAATATTTTGCCTTATAACTGATGAGAGCGCTGCAAACCGGTAACGTTGACAACATTTCAGGAAGTAAACCTTGGTATTTAATTGAAACACTGACAGTTTCTTTAAATGGATACGTAATTAACGGTCGAATACGCTATTCAAGTTTAATTTTGAGACTTTGTTTTAGATTTAAGTTAAGATGGAATGAAGTATCATAATATTTTAGCTATAAAAGCTTTCGTGCTTCATTGTTGCGATTTTATGCTCAATAATGATAAAAGTATAAAGTTTAAAAATACATGATAAGTTAATTGTAAAGACTGAAGGCTTGAGGCATGCAGACATTGCGGCCTTGAAAGCAGCTTATTCACAAACAAATATTGTCGTTTGGTACTGAATGAAACAATGTTCAAATTATAATTATGTAACGCTGTTGCAACCACAAATGAAATAACTCCCACAAATGAAGTAATTCTTTCATTTGTGGTTGAGGTAGCATGCAATCGTAACCACAAATGAAATAATGTCTCCAAACATATACGAATTGTATGAAAGGGCGTTATTCTTACAAAAGTAAACTTCTCTGACAGAAGTCGACAACCTTTTGAAACACTTAGAAATTTGCAGACCAAAGTTATTTCATTTGTGGTTGAGGAAGCATGCAATCGTAACCACTAATGAAATAATGTCTCCAAACATGTATGACATTGTATAGAAGGGTTTCTTTCTTACAAAAGTAAACTTCCATGACACAAGTCGACAATCTTTTGATACACTTAGAAATTTGCAAACTTAAGTTATTTCATTTGTGGTTGAGGTAGCATGCAATCGTACCCACAAATGAAATAATGTTTCCAAACATATATGAAATTGTACGGATGGGCTTCATTCTTACAAAAAAAGCTTCTCTGACACTAGTCGACAATCTTTTGAAACACTTAGAAATTTGCAGACAAAACTTATTTCATTAGTGGTTGAGGAAGCATGCAATCGTAACCACAAATGAAACAATGTGTCCAAACATATACGAAATTGTATGAAAGGGCTTTATTCTTAGAAAAGTAAACTTCCATACCACAAGTCGACAGTCTTTTGAAACACTTAGAAATTCGCAGGCCAAAGCTACTTCATTTGTGGTTGAGAAAGCATGCAATCGTAACCACAAATGAAATAATGTTACCAAACATATATGAAATTGTATGGAAGGGTTTCATTCTTACCAAAAAAAGCTTCTCTGACACTAGTCGACAATCTTTTGAAACACTTAGAAATTTACAGGCTTAAGTTATATCATTTGTGGTTGAGGAAGCATGCATTCATAACCACAAATGAAATAATGTCTCCAAACATATACGAAATTGTATAGAAGGGTTTTTTTCTTACAAAAGTAAACTCTATGAAACAAGTCGACAACCTTTTGAAACACTTTGAAATTCGCAGGCCAAAGTTACTTCATTTGTGGTTGAGGTAGCATGCAATCGTCCCCACAAATGAAATTATGTTTCCAATCATATATGAAATTGTATGGAAGGGCTCCATTCATAGCAAAGAAGCCTCTCTGACACTAGTCGACAATCTTTTGAAACACTTAGAAATTTGCAGACCAAAGTTATTTCATTTGTGGTTGAGGTAGCAAGCTATCTTAACCACAAATGAAATAATGTCTCCAAACATATACGAAATTGTATGGAGGGGCTTTATTCTTACAAAAAGTAAACTTCTATGACACAAGTCGACAATCTTTAGAAACACTTAGAAATTTGCAGACAAAAGTTATTTCATTTGTGGTTGAGGAAGCATGCAATCGTAACCACTAATGAAATAATGTTTCCAAACATATACGAAATCGTATGGAAGGGCGTTATTCTTACAAAAGTAAACTTCTATGACACAAGTCGACAATTTTTCGAAACACTTAGAAATTTGCAGACCAAAGTTATTTCATTTGTGGTTGAGGAAGCATGCAATCATAACCACAAATGAAATAATGTCTCCAAACATATACGAAATCGTATGGAAGGGCGTTATTCTTACAAAAGTAAACTTCTATGACACAAGTCGACAATCTTTCGAAACACTTAGAAATTTGCAGACCAAAGTTTTTTCATTTGTGGTTGAGGAAGCATGCAATCGTAACCACAAATGAAATAATGTCTCCAAACATAAACGAAATTATTTGAAAGGGCGTTATTCTTACAAAAGTAAACTTCTATGACACAAGTCAACAATCTTTTGAAACACTTAAAATTTGCAGACCAAAGTTATTTCATTTGTGGTTATGGAAGCATGCAATCGTAACCACAAATGAAATAATGTCTCCAAACATATACGAAATTGTATGGAAGGGCGTTATTCCTACAAATGGAAACTTCTTTGACACAAGTCGACAAGATTTTGAAACACTGAGAAATTTGCAGACCAAAGTTATTTCATTTGTGGTTATGGAAACATACAATCGTAACCACAAATGAAATAATGTCTCGAAACATATACGAAATTGTATGGAAGGGCGTTATTCTAACAAAAGTAAACTCCTTTGACACTAGTCGACAATCTGTGAAATACTGTGAAATTTGCAGACCAAACTTATTTCATTTGTGTTTGAGGAGGCATGCAATCGTAACCAGAAATGAAATAATGTCTCCAAACATATACGAAATCGTATGGAAGGGCGTTATTCTTACAAAAGTAAACTTCTATGACACTAGTCGACAATCTTTTGAAACATTTAGAAATTTGCAGACCAAAGTTACTTTATTTGTGGTTGAGGAAGCATGCAATCGTAACCACAAATGAAATAATGTTTCTAAACATAGATGAAATTGTATGGAAGGGCTCCATTCTTACAAAAAATGCTTATACGACACTAGTTGACAATCTTTTGAAACACTTAGTAATTTGCAGGCCAAAGTTAATTTCCGTTTAAGAATTGAAATTTGATTTTTCAGCGTTCATTGTGTGATGAAGCCAGTGGGCGGAGCTATAATTCCATGAAGCGCGAAGCGCTTCTTGTAGAATTTTAGCGACGACCACTGGCTTCTCACACGATGAACGCTGAAAAATCAAATTTTTATTCTTATACTTACACTTTATTTTTGAACCTCTCTGTGCCGTTTTCGTGGTACTTTAGTGTAGAATAGGCAAAATATGGATCGAAGGAAAGTTGGTTACGACGTGCTCGGCCATAACGTTAAACAGCCGTCGCCCTGACGTGGCGTCAATCGAACGTTACATGTACCAATCAAGACGTTTGTTTACATGAGACGTCGCTTGACGACAACGTCACATGATCAATTGGCCTTCATCGGTGTATGAAGCCAGTTGCTCTAAAGGGTTCACCTATGGGAAGTCAGTGGCAAGTGTAAATATTTGTGGATGAGGAAGCATGCAATCGTAACCACAAATGAAATAATGTCTCCAAACATATACGAAATTGTATGGAAGGGCTTTTTTCTTATAAAAGTAAACTTCCATGACACAAGTCGACAATCTTTTGATACACTTAGAAATTTGCAGACCAAAGTTACTTCATTTGTGGTTGATGTAGCATGCAATCGTAACCCACAAATGAAAAAAGGTTCCAACCACATATGAAATTGTATGGAAGGGCTCCATTCTTACAAAAGTAAACTTCCATGACACAAGTCGACAATCTTTTGATACACTTAGAAATTCGCAAACCAAAATTACTTCATTTGTGGTTAAGGTAGCATGCAATCGTACCCACAAATGATATAATGTTTCCAAACATATATGAATTTGTATGGAAGGGCTTCATTCTTACAAAAAAAGCTTCTCTTGCACTAGCCGACAATCTCTTGAAACACTTAGAAATTCGCAGACAAAATTTATTTCATTAGTGGTTGAGGAAGCATGCAATCATAACCACAAATGAAACAATGTGTCCTAACATATACGAACTTGTATGGAAGGGCTTTATTCTTGCAAAAGTAAACTTCTGTGACAAAAGACGACAATCTTTTGAAACACTTAGAAATTTGCAGACCTAAGTTATTTCATTTGTGGTTGAGGAAGCATGCAATCATAACCACAAAAGAAATAATATCTCCAAACATATATGAAATTGTATAGAAGGGTTTTTTTCTTACAAAAGTAAACTCTATGACACAAGTCGACAATCTTTTGAAACACTTTGAAATTCGCAGAGCAAAGTTTCTTCATTTGTGGTTGAGGTAGCACGCAATCGTAACCACAAATGAAATAATGTTTCCAAACATACATGAAATCGTATGGAAGGGCTCCATTCATACGAAAGAAGCTTCTCTGACACTAGTCGACAATCTTTTGAAACACTTAGAAATTTGCAGACCAAAGTTATTTCATTTGTGGTTGTTGTAGCATGCTATGATAACCACAAATGAAAAAATGTGTCCAAACATATACGAAATTGTATGGAAGGGCTTTATTCTTACAAAAGTAAACTTCTATGACACAAGTCGACAATCTTTTGAAACACTTAGAAATTCGCAGAGCAAAGTTACTTCATTTGTGATTGAGGTAGCATGCAATCGTAACCACAGATGAAATAATGTCTCCAAACATATACGAAATCGTATGGAAGTGCGTTATTCTTACAAAAGTAAACTTCTATGACACAAGTCGACAATCTTTCGAAACACTTAAAAATTTGCATACCAAAGTTTTTTTTCATTTGTGGTTGAGGAAGCATGCAATCGTACCCACAAATGAAATGATGTGTCCAAACATATACGAAATTGTATGGAAGGGCTTTATTCTTACAAAAGGAAGCTTCTATGACACAAGTCGACAATCTTTTGAAACACTTAGAAATTCGCAGGCCAAAGTTACTTCATTTGTGGTTGAGATAGCATGCAATTGTAACCACAAATGAAATAATGTTTCCAAGCATATATGAAATTGTATGGAAGGGTTTCATTCTTACCAAAAAAAGCTTCTCTGACACTAGTCGACAATCTTTTGAAACACTAAGAAATTTGCAAACTTAAGTTATTTCATTTGTGGTTGAAGAAGCATGCATTCATAACCACAAATGAAATAATGTCTCCAAACATATACGAAATTGTATAGAAGGTTTTTTTTCTTACAAAAGTAAACTCTATGACACAAGTCGACAATCTTTTGAAACACTTTGAAATTCGCAGACCTAAGTTACTTCATTTGTGGTTGAGGTCGTACCCACAAATGAAATAATGGTTTCAAACATATATGAAATTGTATGGAAGGGCTCCATTCATACCAAAAAACTTCTCTGACACTAGTCGACAATCTTTTGAAACACTTAGAAATTTGCAGACCAAAAATATTTCATTTTCGGTTGAGGTAGCATGCTATCGTAACCACAAATGAAATAATGTCTCGAAACATATACGACATTTAATGGAAGGGCTTTATTCTTACAAAAGTAAACTTCTATGACTCAAGTCGACAATCTTTTGAAACACTTAGAAATTTGCAGAGCAAAGTTACTTCATTTGTGGTTGAGGTAGCATGCAATCGTAACCACAAATGAAACAATGTGTCCAAACATATACGAAATTGTATGGAAGGGCTTTATTCTTACAAAAGTAAACTTCTATGACACAAGTCGACAATCTTTTGAAACACTTAGAAATTCGCAGAGCAAAGTTACTTCATTTGTGGTTAAGGTGGCATACAATCGTAACCACAAATGAAATAATGTCTCCAAACATATACGAAATCGTATGGAATAGCGTTATTCTTACAAAAGTAAACTTCTATCGACAATCTTTCGAAACACTTAGAAATTTGAAGACAAAAGTTATTTCATTTGTGGTTATGGTAGCATGCAATCGTAACCACAAATGAAATAATGTCTCCAAACATATTCGAAATTGTATGAAAGGGCGTTATTCTTACAAAAGTAAACCTCTATGACACAAGTCGACAATCTTTTGAAACACTAAGAAATTTGCAGACCAAAGTTATTTCATTTGTGGTTGAGATAGCATGCAATCGTAACCACAAATGAAACAATGTCTCCAAACATATACGAAATTGTATGGAAGGGCGTTATTCTTTCAAAAGTAAACTTCTTGGACACAAGTCGACAATCTTTTGAAACACTAAGAAATTTGCAGACCATAGTTATTTCATTTGTGGTTGAGATAGCATGCAATCGTAACCACAATTGAAACAATGTCTCCAAACATATACGAAATTGTATGGAAGGGCGTTATTCTTGCAAAAGTAAACTTCTTGGACACAAGTCGACAATCTTTTGAAACAGTAAAAAATTTGCAGACCAAAGTTATTTCATTTGTGGTTGAGATAGCATGCAATCGTAACCACAATTGAAACAATGTCTCCAAACATATACGAAATTGTATGGAAGGGCGTTATTCTTGCAAAAGTAAACTTCTTGGACACAAGTCGACAATCTTTTGAAACACTAAGAAATTTGCAGACCAAAGTTATTTCATTTGTGGTTGAGCAAGCATGCAATCGTAACCACAAATGAAACAATGTCTCCAAACATATACGAAATTGTATGGAAGGGCGTTATTCTTGCGAAAGTAAACTTCTATGACGCTAGTCGACAACTTTTTGAAACACTTAGAAATTCGTTGTTTTTGTTTAGGCAAATTAAGTTTCTAATGCGAAAAAGATATAAATTCGTCCAAAGAAGATATTAAGTTGTCGGAACGAGTAAATTATCTAGTGCATAAACAAGATGTAATGTTGTCCAAACGACATATTAAGTCGTCCAAATGAGTTAAAAGTTAATTGTTTTGTGCGAACAAGATGTTCAGTCGTCCGAACAAGATATTGGTTGTCCAAACAAGATATTAAGTTGTCCGAAAAAGTTAATTATCTTTCGCGAACAAGATATTAGATATGCCAAAAAGATATTATGTCATCCGAACAAGTTATAAAGTTGTCGAAACAAGTTTAAAAAATAAAACTCGCATGTCCCTTCCCGGGTTCCGTAAAAAGCCATAGAGTATAGTGTTTGTATTACACACCGGAGAGAAACCAAAGATCATAACCGTTTCTTATACGCTACAATCCTTTATATTTTACATTCTGGTGTGACTCAAGAGACTGTAACGTTATGTGTTAAGCTGTACTATATACTGGAGAGTAAACTAAGATACCTACTTGAAAGACATTGTCACCCATTCTATGTACATGCATGAAGGAGCCAGTTTAAGAAACTGAGAGTGTCAGCCAAACTGTGCTGTCGGAAAGACTGTCTATTAGGGTCTCTACATTGTAAAAAATCTCCGTAGATTTTGCGGTAGAATAACTGGCAATCAGGTGCCAGTCCTTTTCAGGTTATTTTTACAGGTGCCCGTAAAACTTTTAGGAATCATCATTCAGAGTAAGATAGAAAAGGAAAGGTATTGTCTTGGTCATATAGCCCTTGAGTTCTATAAAGGTATTTTTGAGTGCAGCCAGTTAACATAATCCTATCATATTGTATCTTCCAAAAATGATCTACAGATAAACGCCCGTAAAAATAACGGTGAATGAACTGGCAACCAGATTCCAGGTATATTAACGTGAAATCTATGGATTTTGTTACAGTGTATTGCATTTGCAACAACAGTCAAACCTGTCTTAAGGGGTCACCCCATGGGACCCACAAAATTGGCTGCTTAAGACAGGTGACCCCTTAATACAGGTTCATTTGCACCGTATTTTGGTCTAAGGGATCCCAAAAAATGGCTGTTAAAGACAGGTGACCCCTTAATACAGTGACCCTTTTAGACAGGTTCGACTGTATTGTAGTTTCTTAAAAGTCTTTGAAAGCTGCACCATTTGTTTTGTTTTCTTATAATGATTTTATGAACACCAGAATTTGAATCAGTGGTACCGGAAACCTTAAATTTCAGGTTGGTGATTTTAGTACCAAGAATTTTCTGTGATTATCATAATTCTGACAACAGTATACAGACATGGGCGATATACTCGTAAGGGGCGATCACATGTTGCGCAAAGAAAACCCCCCATTGCGGGGTTTCAAGACCATGTCTTACGGGATGAAAAAAATAAACAAATAAGTATGTGCTGTCACTTAATTATTTCATTTGAGCTGACATTGCTACATGTAAATATCGGAAATCGGTTGTTGTAGGTCTCACAAGTTTTTGTGTGTTTTTTTCATGCGAAGATTTTTTTTGCATGCGAATCAAGGGTTATGTGCTTTTAAGACAAATGGCTTCTATTGAAATCGATTTGTCCTTGGTGAAGACCATGCAGTTTTGTGTATTTTCGTTGAACATGATACTAATAGATATACGATAGTTAAGGTAATTAAAGAGCAAAGGTAATGAATGGTGTCTCATGAAAAAAAATGTTCTGTGCAAATTTTACAGTGGTCAAAATATCGATGTTCTTTATGGCTTATGGGCTACGCCTCACAGGAACGGTAAAACAAATTTGGGTAAACTTGTGGCCGTGGATAAAGATAACAACTATCCTAGTTTTTGTCGATCCCACTTGCGGTAAACGAGAAATAGTTGTCACACTTTCATTCGGTATATGTGTGTGCGTGCGCTAGTGTGTGAGTGTGTCCTTACGTCCTTCCGTCCGGATTTGTCCGGGCCATAACTTCAACATTTATGGATTGATTTCAAAATAATTTGGCACAATTGTTCTCCTTGATGAAAAAAGGTGCCATTTATGGTCAAATGATAAAATGGTCATAAATTGAGCTCGTCCGAGCCATAATTTCGACATTTATGCATAGATCTCAAAATAAGTTTGCATAATTGTTCTTTTCTGATGAGAAATAGTGCAATTTAACACATTTGCTCAGGGATGTTGCAGGTCAAGATAACACTTGAAGGTCAAATGATCAAATGGTCATTAACTAAGCTTGTCCGAGCCATTACTTATACATTTATGCATGGATTCCAAAATAATTTGGCAGCATTGATCTCCTTGAAAAGTAAAGGTGGCATTTGAACTATTTGTTCAGGTAGGTTGAAGGTCAAGGTCACACTCGAAGGTCAAATAATGAAATGGTCATAGTTTAGCTTGTCCGGGCAGTTACTTATGCATGGGTATTGAATATTGAAAAAATTAGCACAATTGTTCTTCTTGATAACTAGAGCGTTTGTTCAGGTACGTTGAAGGTCAAGGTCACACTTGTAGGTCAGTGATATATTTGTCATAAATAACGCTAGTCTTGGTCATTACTTGTTCATTCATGCGTGGAATACAAAATAATTGGGCACAGTTGATTTTCTTGATAAGTAGAAGTGTCATGTGAGTATTCATTCAGGTTGGTTTCAGGTCAAGGTCACACTTGAAGGTCAAACTTTAAAATTTTCACAAATAAAGTTTATCTGGGCCATTACGTCTACTTGATTTCCATTATGAAAAATTTAGAAAAGAAATATGTTGTCTCAGCATGATGTTGTTTGGTTTCTTTCTAGAGTGAAACCGTTAATCTTGACATGCCAAAGCAAACGGCGGGCTTGACAAGTTGTCCGTCTGGATAACCATTCTAGTATGTTGTTTTACTTCATACTCCGATTCGATCATATCTGATCATTACATCAGCGGACTGTTCTGTGGTGGAAGAAAGCCAGAAGTATTTCTTAGCTGTATAAGGGCTGGGAAATACACTGTGAAACCACCGCAATTCCGAAGGGAACAGTCAACCATTCATACTTGCCAGCGCAGGTTTTGAACCTACGTATTATAGGTAAACCTCGCTATCGACTGAGCTATCGGGGCGCCTTTTGACAAACTTTGCGAAATTGCCGTGTATCTCATGCAAAATGTTACCGAAGGCATATGAATTGCGCAGGCTGATCTACTTCTTCAATATAAACCCTAAAGTGAAAGTGTAGAATCGGATAAGATTGCATTCATTAACAGGCTTATCTGGTTGGTTTATGCTCGCACATGGCTCGATGATATTCAGGTTGACCTTTAAGTTACCGCACAGAGCAAACGCGCTGAAACTGGAATTCTTGCCAGCAGATGTTCTTTTTAGCCCACCTGAGCCATAGGCTCAGGGTGAGCTATTGTGATCAGCCAGTGTCCGTCGTGCGTCGTCCGTCGTGCGTCGTCAACAATTTGCTTTAAATGACATCTTCTCTGAAACCACTAGGGCTTTGATTTGGTATGAAGCATTGTCTAGTAGTCCTCTACCAAGTTTGTTCAATGGTGGCCCCAGGGTCTAAAATGGCCCCGGGGCAGGGGGTCTGCGGTTCGAAACTAAAATATACTAAAAAATCTTCTTCTCCAGAACTGCATGGCTCAGATGCTTAAAATTTGGTATGAAGCATTGCCTAGTTGTCTTTTACCAAGTTTGTTCAAATGGTGGCCGCAGGGTCCTAAATGGTCCCGGGGCAGGGAGTTCCCGGTTTGAACCATAGAAATACATAGAAATATGTCCCTAATTCCTTACGATTTGGGCAAAATTATTACATTTGTGGGGATGATTGCATGCTATCTCAACCACAAATGAAATAACTTTTGTTGGCCAATATCCGAAACGCTATGAAAGTTTTTTTAAGTATCAGGGAAGTATAGTTTCAAACGAATATAGCACTTCAAGGCGGTTACTTAAGGTTTTGGGAACATTATTTCATTTGTGGTTACGATTGCATGCTATCTCAACCACAAATGAAATAACTTTTGTTGGACTATATCCGAAACGCTATAAATGTTTTTATAAGTATCAGGCAAGTATTTTTTCAAAAGAATAAAGCACTTCAAAGCGGTAAGTTAAGATTTCGGGAGCTGATATTTTTACATTTTTGGTTATGATCTCAACAACAAATGAAACAACTTTTGTTGGACTATATCCGAAATACTATAAAAGTTTTTATCAGTATCAGGGAAGTTTAGTTTCAAAAGAATGATGAACTTCAAGGCGGTCTTTTATGATTTCGGGAACATATTACATTTGTGGTTATGATTGCATGCTACCCAACCACAAGTGAAATAACTTTTGTTGGACTACACCCGAAACGCTATCAACGTTTTTCATCAGTATCAGAGAAGTTTAGTTTGAAAAGAATAAAGCACTTCAAGACGGTTTCTTGCGATTTTGGCAACACTATTTCATTTGTGGTTATGATTGCCTGCTATCTCAACCACAAATGAAATAACTTTTGTTGGACTATATCCAAAATGCTTTAAATGTTTTTATCAGTATCAGGAAAATATAGTTTCAAACGAATAAAGCACTACAAGGCGGTCTCTTATGATTTCCGAAACATTATTACATTTGTGGTTATGATTGCATGCTATCTCAACCACAAATGAAATAACTTTTCTTGGGCTATATTCGAAACGCTATAAAAGTTTTTATCGGTATTAGGGAAGTGTAGTTTGGAAAGAATAAAGCATTTCAAGGTGGTCTCTTATAATTTGGGCAACATTATTTCATTTGTGGTTATGATTGAACCACAAATGAAATAACTTTTTTTGTACGTTTACCAAATCGCTATAAAAGATTTTTATTGGTATCAGGGAAGTATAGTTAAAAAGAATGAAACACTTCAAGGCCATCTCTTACGATTTAGGGAACATTATTACATTTGTGGTTATGATTGCATGCTACATCAACCACAAATGAAACAACTTTTCTCGGTATCAGGGAAGGTTAGTTTGAAAAGAATAAAGTACTTCAAGGCGGTCTCTTATGATCTGGGCACATTATTTCATTTGTGGTTATGATTGCATGCTATCTCAACCACAAATGAAATAACTTTTGTTGTACGTTTTCCAAAACGCTTTAAAAGTATTTTATTAGTATCAGGGAAATATAGTATAGTTGGTTGGTTGGTTGATTTGATGCTTAACGTCCACGGTAAACAACTAAGGTCATGTCGGGACGGTCAAAAATATAGTATAAAAAGAATGAAACACTTCAAGGCCATCTCTTACGATTTAGGGAACATTATTACATTTGTGGTTATGATTGCATGCTACATCAACCACAAATGAAATAACTTCTCTTGGGCTACATTCGAAACGCTATAAAAGTTTTTATCGGTATCAGGGAAGTGTAGTTTGAAAAGAATAAAGCACTTCAAGGCAGTCTCTTATGATTTGAGCAACATTATTATATTTGTGGTTATGATTGCATGCTACGTCAGCCACAAATGAAATAACAATTATTTCAACATATCCTAATGCTTTTAATGTTTTTATCAGTATCTAGGAATAATAGTTTGAAAAGAATAAAGCAATTCAAGGCGGTCTCTTGCGATTTCGGGAACAGTATTACATTTTTAGTAATAATTGCCTGCAACATCAACCACAAATGAAAAAACTTTATTGGACTATATCCGAAATACTATAAATGTTTTTTTATCAGTATCAGGGAAGTTTAGTTTAAAAAGAATAAAGCACTTCAAGACGGTTTCTTACGATTTGGGGAACATTATTTCATTTGTGGTTACGCTTGCATGCAACCTCAACCACAAATGAAATAACTTTTGTTGGACTATATCCCAAATGCTATAGATTATTTTATAGGTATCAGGGAAGTATAGTTTCAAAAGAATATAGCACTTCAAGGCGGTCTCTTGTGTTTTCACGAACATATTTCATTTGTGGTTTCGATTGCATGCTACCTCAACCACAAATGAAGTAATTTTGTTGAATTATATTCGTAGCGCTAGAACAGATTTGTAGCAGTATCAGGGAACTATAGTTACAAAATAATTAAGCACTTCAATGCGATCTTTTACGGTTAAGGGAACATTATTTCTGTTGCGGTTACGATTGCATGCTATCTCAACCACAAATGAAATAACTATTGTTGGACTATATCCAAAACGCTATAAAAGTTTTTTATTAGTATCAGGGAAGTATAGTTTCAAAAGAATATATCACTTCAAGGTGATCTCTTATGATTTGGGGAACAGTATTTCATTTGTGGTTATGATTGCCTGCTACCTCAACCACAAATGAAATAACTTTTGTTGCACGTAATCCAACACGCTATAAAAGTCTTTCATCAGTGTCAGGGAAGTATAGTTTCAAAAGAATGAAACACTTCTACGCGATGTCTTACGATTTGGGGAACATCATTACATTTGTGGTTACGATTGCCTGCTACCTAAACCACAAATGAAATAACTTTTGTTGGACTCTATCAGAAACGCTATAAAAGTTTTTTATCAGTATCATGGAAGTTTAGTTTGAAAAGAATAAAGCACTTCAAGACGGTTTCTTACGATTTGGGGAATATTATTTCATTTGTGGTTACGATTGCATGCTATCTCAACCACAAATGAAATAACTATTGTTGGACTATATCCAAAACGCTATAAAAGTTTTTTATTAGTATCAGGAAAGTATAGTTTCAAAAGAATATATCCCTCATCCCTAAAGGTGATCTCTTATGATTTGGGGAACATTATTTCATTTGTGGTTATGATTACCTGCTACCTCAACCACAAATGAAATAACTTTTGTTGCACGTTATCCAACACGCTATAAAAGTTTCTCATCAGTATCAGGGAAGTATAGTTTCAAAAGAATGAAACACTTCTACGCGATATCTTACGATTTGGGGAACATTATTACATTTGTGGTTATGATTGCATGCTACCTAAACCACAAATGAAAAAAGTTTTGTACGACTCTATCAGAAACGCTATAAAAGGTTTTTATCAGTATCAGGGAAGTTTAGTTTGAAAAGAATAAAGCACCTCAGGACGGTTTCTTACGATTTGGGGAATATTATTTCATTTCTGGTTACAAATTGCATACTATCTCAACCACAAATGAAATAACTATTGTTGGACTATATCCAAAATGCTAAAAATGTTTTTTATTATTATCAGGGAAGTATTGTTTCAAAAGAATATATCACATCAAGGTGATCTCTTACGATTTGGGGAACATTATTTCATTTGTGGTTATTATTGCATGCTACCTAAACCACAAATGAAATAACTTTTGTTGGACTATATCCCAAATGCTATAAAAGTTTTTTATCAGTATCAGGGAAGTTTAGTTTGAAAAGAATAAAGCACTTCAAGACGGTTTCTTTCGATTTTGGGAACATTATTTCATTTGTGGTTACGATTGCATGCTATCTCAACCACAAATGAAATAACTATTGTTGGACTATATCCAAAACGCTATAAAAGTTTTTTATTAGTATCAGGAAAGTATAGTTTCAAAAGAATATATCCCTCATCCCTAAAGGTGATATCGTATGATTTGGGGAACATTATTTCATTTGTGGTTATAATTACCTGCTACCTCAACCACAAATGAAATAACTTTTGTTGCACGTTATCCAACACGCTATAAAAGTTTCTCATCAGTATCAGGGAAGTATAGTTTCAAAAGAATGAAACACTTCTACGCTATATCTTACGATTTGGGGAACATCATTACATTTGTGATTACGATTGCCTGCTACCTAAGCCACAAATGAAATAACTTTTGTTGGACTGTATCAGAAATGCAATAAAAGGTTTTCATCAGTATCAGGGAAGTTTAGTTTGAAAAGAATAAAGCACTTCAAGACGGTTTCTTACGATTTGGGGAACATTATTTCATTTGTGGTTACGATTGCATGCTATCTCAACCACAAATGAAACAACTATTGTTGGAATATATCAAAAACGCTAAAAAAGTTTTTTATTAGCATCAGGGAAGTATGGTTTCAAAAGAATATATCACTTCAAGGTTATCTCTTATGATTTGGGGAACATTATTTCATTTGTGGTTATGATTGCATGCTATCTCAACCACAAATGAAATAACTTGTGTTGCACATTATCCAACACGCTATAAAAGTTTTTTCATCAGCGTCAGGGAAGTTTAGTTTGAAAAGAATAAAGCACTTCAAGACGGTTTCTTACGATTTGGGGAACATTATTACATTTGTGGTTATGATTGCATGCTACCTAAACCACAAATGAAATAGCTTTTGTACGACCCTATCAGAAACGCTATAAAAGGTTTTTATCAGTATCAGGGAAGTTTAGTTTGAAAAGAATAAAGCACTTCAAGACGGTTTCTTACGATTTGGGGAATATTATTTCATTTCTGGTTACGATTGCATGCTACCTCAACCACAAATGAAATAACTATTGTTGGACTATATCCAAAACGCTATAAAAGTTTTTTATTAGTATCAGGGAAGTATTGTTTCAAAAGACTATATCACTTCAAGGTGATCTCTTATGATTTGGGGAACATTATTTCATTTGTGGTTATGATTGCATGCTTTCTCAACCACAAATGAAATAACTTTTGTTGCACGTTATCCAACACGCTATTAAAGTTTTTTCATCAGTGTCAGGGAAGTATTGTTTCAAAAGAATAAAAACACTTCTACACGATATCTTACAATGTGGGGAACATTATTACATTAGTGGTTATGATTGCATGCTACCTAAACCACAAATGAAATAACTTTTGTTGGACTCTATCAGAAACGCAATAAAAGGTTTTTATCAGTATCAGGGAAGTTTAGTTTGAAAAGAATAAAGCACCTCAAGACGGTTTCTTACGATTTGGGGAATATTATTTCATTTGTGGTTACGATTGCATGCTATCTCAACCACAAATGAAATAACTATTGTTGGACGATATCCAAAACGCTATAAAAGTTTTTTATTAGTATCAGGGAAGTATAGTTTCAAAAGAATATATCCCTCAAGGTGATCTCTTATGATTTGGGGAACATTATTTCATTTGTGGTTATTATTGCATGCTATCTCAGCCACAAATGAAATAACTTTTGTTGCACGTTATCCAACACGCTATAAAGTTTTTCATCAGTGTCAGGGAAGTATAGTTTCAAAAGAATAAAAACACTTCTACGCGATATCTTACGATTTGGGGAACATTATTACATTTGTGGTTATGATTGCATGCTACCTAAACCACAAATGAAATAACTTTTGTTGGACTCTATCAGAAACGCTATAAAAGTTTTTTTTATCAGTATCAGGGAAGTTTAGTTTGAAAAGAATAAAGCACTTCAAGACGGTTTCTTACGATTTTGGGAACATTATTTCATTTGTGGTTACGATTGCATGCTATCTCAACCACAAATGAAATAACTATTGTTGGACTATATCCAAAACGCTATAAAAGTTTTTTATTAGTATCAGGAAAGTATAGTTTCAAAAGAATATATCCCTCATCCCTAAAGGTGATATCGTATGATTTGGGGAACATTATTTCATTTGTGGTTATGATTGCCTGCTACCTCAACCACAAATGAAATAACTTTTGTTGCACGTTATCCAACACGCTATAAAAGTTTCTCATCAGTATCAGGGAAGTATAGTTTCAAAAGAATGAAACACTTCTACGCGATATCTTACGATTTGGGGAACATCATTACATTTGTGGTTACGATTGCCTGCTACCTAAGCCACAAATGAAATAACTTTTGTTGGACTGTATCAGAAATGCTATAAAAGGTTTTCATCAGTATCAGGGAAGTTTAGTTTGAAAAGAATAAAGCACTTCAAGACGGTTTCTTACGATTTGGGGAACATTATTTCATTTGTGGTTACGATTGCATGCTATCTCAACCACAAATGAAACAACTATTGTTGGAATATATCAAAAACGCTAAAAAAGTTTTTTATTAGTATCAGGGAAGTATGGTTTCAAAAGAATATATCACTTCAAGGTTATCTCTTATGATTTGGGGAACATTATTTCATTTGTGGTTATGATTGCATGCTATCTCAACCACAAATGAAATTACTTTTGTTGCACATTATCCAACACGCTATAAAAGTTTTTTCATCAGCGTCAGGGAAGTTTAGTTTGAAAAGAATAAAGCACTTCAAGACGGTTTCTTACGATTTGGGGAACATTATTACATTTGTGGTTATGATTGCATGCTACCTAAACCACAAATGAAATAGCTTTTGTACGACTCTATCAGAAACGCTATAAAAGGTTTTTATCAGTATCAGGGAAGTTTAGTTTGAAAAGAATAAAGCACTTCAAGACGGTTTCTTACGATTTGGGGAACATTATTTCACTTGTGGTTACGATGGCATGCTATGTCACCCACAAATGAAATAATATATATTTTTGGACTGTATCCCAAACGCTATGAAAGTTTCTTATCAGTATTTTCGAAGTTTAGATTTGAAAGAATGTTGCACTCCTAGGTGATCTCTCACGACCTGGGAATAATTGTTTCATTTGTGGTTGCGATGGCGTGCTACGTCAACCACAAATGTAATAACTTCGGTCTGCAAAGTTCCTAAATGATTCAAAAGATTGTCGATATATGTCAGTGAAGTTTTTTTTATAAGAATAATGCCCTTTCGGACAGTTTCATAACTGAGCCGAGACAGGAGAAACAAACGAAGTGTTTGTGCGGCCAGCGAAGACTCAGATCACCCTGGGCATACGCCCAGCCAGTCTGATCAGTGTCTTCGCTGTCCGCAAGGAGGTAGCTCAGTCCCTTAGCTACCCTTTGAGCACTTAATGAAGATTTGGTCAAACTGGGCGGATGCCCAGGCTGATCTGAGTCTGCGCTGGGCTCATAACCACAGTGTTGGTTTTGTCGTGTCGCGGCTCATATGCCCATCCAGACAGTTTCATATATGTTTGGAGACTTTTTTGATTGATTTTATACTTAAGCGGTTAACCAGTACTAAGTGCACATACTTTCGCCAGTAACTGACAACAGCCCTTCTTGAATCAGCGGAAGGAGAAACGAAAGTTTGTGGCCAGACCGGGTTTCGAACCCAGGACCTCTGACTTATGAGTCAGGTGCCCTATCGATTACTCTACGCGGCCCGGCATATGTTTGAAGACATTAGTTTATTTGTGAATACGATTCCATGATATCTCAACCACAAATGGAATAACTTTGGTCTGCGAATTTCTATGTATTTCAAATGATTGTCGACTTGCGCCAGAGAAGTTTATTCTGGTAAGAATGAAGCACCTTCCATACAATTTCATATATGTTTGAAAACATTATTTCATTTGTGGTTACGATTGCAAGCTTCCTCAATCACAAATGAAATAACTTTAAACTGCAAATTCCAAACTGTTTCAAAAGATTGTCGACTTGTTTCAGAGAAGTTTATTTTTGTAAGAATGAAGCCCTTCCATACAATTTCATATATGTTTAGAGACATTATTTCATTTGTGGTTAAGATTGCAAGCTTCCTCAACCACAAATGAAGTAACTTCGATATGCAAATTTATAAGTGTTTCAAAAGATTGTAGACTTGTGTCAGAGAAAATTATTTTTGTAAGAATGAAGCCCTTCTATACAATGTCATACATGTTTGGAAACATTATTTCATTTGTGGTTACGATTGCATGCTACCTCAACCACAAATGAAAGAATTACTTCATTTGTGGGAGTTATTTCATTTGTGGTTGCAACAAACGCAGTATAACGTCTATTTAGATACATGCCAAACAGATGAAAGTCAAATACCTCTAACAATCTCGTTTTCTTATTTATTTATTTTCATGGTGGCATGTTCACCCACTACTTTTAAATATAGTCAATGGCTGTAGCATCTATGGCTATCTATTTTTCATATATCGAAGTTTTCCGGCATATGTTAGATTTCTTAGAAAATAAGTTTTAATAAGTATTCACCTGGTATAGCCAGTGCAGTACACACTGATTCAACATGTTTCAAGCAGTTAAGTCTACAATAGGCAAGATTTTACGTTGAGTAATTATACTAGATGTTTAGTAAGAATCTTTCAGTCTACTTATTTATTCGAATACTGAATTCTGTGCTGATGCTTTTATTTCTTCTGTTATATGCGTGATATACATATGATGACTGTTGACTAAGCCGTTTGAAACTTCATTTTCGTTGCGTATTCAAATATCTAAAAACATCCATGTTTATGACGCAACGCCTACGTGTTGTTGTTGCATCAGAAGGAAGTGTAAGGTTGCGCGCGAATAAAACTAGTTAAGGCCCCAGGTAGACTATGTACAACTTTCTATACAAATACGAAAACTTCTACATGCGAATCCCATTGGTTGGTTTTCTTGCCTTATGGTCGCCTGTATAGCTATTGGTTATTGTTTGAACGTAAATTTGAATGCCGTTCATTTTTCCGCCTGTCAGTAAGTGCAAATATTCGTTAGTACATTGTCTTTTCAATTTTGATACTTCCATCATTACATTAGTGCCAATCCAACTTAACATATTTACAGATGCTGTCAAAATACTTCATTTACACTAAATACCAATTACAATTATAAAACTTCATTTTGTTAAAGTACTGAATTAGCTTTTTAGACAAGGGAAAAATGCAGAGTTTAAAAGCACTATTTTTAAAAACATATTTGACCGCCGAAATGATTTAAAGTTGAAATATTATTTCATTTTATTTATTATTTTCGTTTCATGGGTAACATAATTATATAATTTGTATTATTTGCTATGAAAAGCTTTTCGAAACATTTTTTTACAAATTATAGTAACTATACTCTTATGGAGTAAAACAAATACGATCTTGTTTTTGTATTCTACATCTTTATATATCTTCTGAATCGTCTTCGTTCAATATTGTTTTTAACAAAATTATATTCAGTAACGTATGTAACGATCGAGCTGTAACAGACAAACGCCAGTGATAATGTGAATGCGTAAGTTGTTGGAAGTCTTTGCAGACCCAGTAGTGGTTGGGCTGGTTTTCCTGTTAAAACCATACAGTACGGGGAAAAATTCAAATTGGTTTAAACATATTTTATTCGTTTTTAAATTGTAGCATACATACATATATATAATATACAATAATCTTGGGATTAGAACGAAAGCTGAGTGCTTATAGAGTTCTTCTGCCTACTATAATACAACTGTATACAGTATGGCGGATATTTGTATATAATTTTAAATATTAAACCAAATTTAATTCTATATTCAGGTAGAAAAGGATTAACAAATGAAGCCCTGCTTATCAAAAAAAAAAAAAAAAAAAAAAAAAAAAAAAAAAAATAACTACAATAACTTAGTAACTTAATGCGAATTATATAGAAAAAAGGTATAAAGCTAAACAAATTAACAAGAAAAAAAATACACATAATAATAATAAATACAAGTGTCCAATGAGAAATCCACAAAACATAACAATTAAATAGGATAATGTATAAAATGCTGTATACTGTATACTGTAATACTAACTGCTGTAAAAATTCAAATTGAAATGAACGTCAGAGGAAAACGGGTCCATGGTGGTGGTTAGACTCCAAAGAGAAACGTTTTATTAAGTACAGAGTGCAGTGTCATTATCATTGGACATTTTGCGAGTCAGCTGCCCTATAATTCTATGCACAGTTTGATGAGAATCTGGAAGACAGCGATTTAAAATGAAATTTAGTACCTTCAAACACCAACAATTGGTAGGATGAATTATCCTTGTGAAAATATGTGTATACACCGGTTTTCTTAATAATTTAAGCATGCATTTTGTAAATTATAACAAAAACTGATACTTTGCACACAAATACGTCATTTCCTGAATTTATCAGAAAATTTTAGTGCACCTCTAAATGGACAGAATTATAGCATTTTCATTTTGAGCAAATTAAGGTTTAAATGGGGTAGGGGTAAAAAGGGGTAATTAAAAGCACGGGATCCTATTTCAGTCACCACATCATACCCTATCATAAAGCCCAAATGTTGTGCTTATCAAATTTGGTAAAAATTTCCTTTCGAATCGCCGGGGCATTAAAGTTGCATTTTTTCGGCTTCAGCGTCCTGACTATAAGGCGAGTTTCTTCAAATTGAACCCCTAGCAGGCGCAAGACGTCTTAGAGACATTCTTATTTAAGCTGTGCCATTTGCTATTCCTTTTCTTTTATCACATTACAAAATATTTGTCTCCTTTACCCTCTAATAAGTTGCCTGCTTTCAACAGATTTAAGTCCAAATATCAAGACATACAAGCGTTGTGTTTATTATTTCTATAGAGGATCTTACACGAGTGGTCATTTCATAAATTTCGTATGAAATGACAAACGAGTGTAAGATTCTGTTTATCATATGACCCTTTAAAATGGGGTTTTAACGCCTTCAAACTAGACATTATTTCAACAAGAAAAGCATTGTTGACATGAACGTTGTCAATGACGTTACGTGTACGCGCCAAAGTGTTATTTCACGTGTGGTCATACGATTTTTATGACGACGTTATCCACTGAATAACAGCGACGTCATATGATACGCCGATCCAAACTATGATATCTTGATAAAAGGGCTACATCTTTTAATGTCGCAAGCATAGCTATGAATGCCGCATGGTTAAAATATACTGAACATCAAAAGAAACGCATACAATGTATACTCCAAATTTATTTGAAGGTTTAGTTATATGCTCTTATTTAGACATGTTAAGTTACTGTGTTTATGATATTCCGACATGTGCACCTTAACGCATCAATATTCCATGAACTTTAGAGACCAGAACGCTTGCTTTTGTGATGGGGTTAAACTTAGTCACCATACTTTCAGAAGCTGAATTTCAATTCCATAAAACGCTCAGCCAATTATTTTCTCCAGACATAATATCCGCAGCAAGAGTAAGACACAGCGAAAAAATCAAAGCAATCAAGCCTTGCGTTTTAGAGAAACAATCAGGTGAAAAATGGCAGTAGAAACAGTAACATTGGCTTTCCATTGGATTTCCATAGACCTTTTAACACCCTGTATTTCATGAAAAGAACAGAAACCATTTATACAAAGACGTTAAATGAATTAACAAGAGTGAAATAAAAACATCTGCAAAGAAATTTTTCTTAGCACTGCAGAACTTTTGATGTTATTGGACTTCCAAATTTGCTACTTGTTTAACTGCAAGGGAGATAGTTTGACAAGTGTTCAACTTCAAACTGCTGTCATGTTCCTAAGAAGAATACCATGGTTATAAAACTGACGTTTTTTATAACCATATATTAGAGTCGCGATTTGGAAACAACTTGTTATACTGCCCAAGGAAAGACAACTCTTACAATAACTTTGAATGTTTTACCATAAATTTAGACTTGGGGCCGAAGTGTCCTGTTACCGATATATTGAGCATCATGGTCGTGACTTTTTTCTCGAATTCTGGCATGGTTTTATATATGGCCATTTTTGTCCGCGAATGGCCCAGCTTAACTGATCTCTCCTTACAACGTCGATGGGACTTCATCTGTGTTCATGACATCGCAAACTGTACTGTAGGCGTTGATGCGCCGTAATTGCTTTCAACGTCGCTTACCTGCTGAGAACTTCAAAGAATCATTTATTGTCATTATGGTAGTACCTTGTGTACTAGAAAAAGGGATACATCTACATTTTTTTTTCATTAGTAAATGTATATAAGATTCGTAGCTTTTTCTAACTTATTAGTTAAATCACGCTTTCCGTTCCGGCTGTTGTCAATTGAGAGAGGCCAGATCAGATAGTCTATCAGGCATTAGAACTTTATCAAATTTTTACTTGAATTTGAGAAGTGTAAGCAAAATTTAACGATTTATTTTAACCAGGATTACTAGTACTACCACCACCACTACCACTACCATGCACGACTACTATCATTTAATACTTCGTGTAACAATACGGGATGTCGGTGCTGCAATAGTCTATTAACACTTTAAACGCCAGTGACGAAAATAGCTGAATTTTCAAACAGCATTGATCCTGATGAGGTGGCTCGTGATGAGCCACCTCAATAGAATCTACTCTATTAGCCCACTTGTCTTTGGATTTTCAATATGATATTTTATAGCTTGGATGAAACATTTTTTGGAAAATTTGCAGCCGTAAATTTTGTCGTCTGCGTTTTGGCGCTTAAAGGGTAATAAGTTATCCGTACAATAATGGTTTGCAAATGATATGCGTTTCATTTTTGTATTCAAGTTACTTGTAAAGTCATATTTCACTTCCATATTTTTTCGTATTAAATAATATTTCAATAAATAATTTACCGTTCAAAACTGCAGATTTTATGATAGAAATCAGCTTAAATATAAAATCGATCTCCAGTTGAGATGATGAATGCATCGTCATCGCGTGCCGCCATGTTTGTTTACTTGTGGGAGTCACGTGGCTTTCATTGTGTCTTGCGCAAACAGAACTTCCTGCGACCGCTGTGTACATTGAAAAGATACTGTTGTCGGGCCGCTACGTTGTTTACTCTGCGGTCCTAGCCACGGGGCAGTCTTTAGATTTTCAAGAGCGTCCACGAGAGTATGTGTACCTACTTAACCTTTATTATGGTAAAAACAAACAAACAGCCTTTGATATAATTCATGGAAAGTGTTTTATTTTTATTTAATAATCTCGTTGTTGAAGTCTCACAAAAACGAGAGTAAACATGAAAGTTTATTCGCTAATGCATGGTAAATTTAATTATTACACAATTTTTGGAGGTTCTGAGGACGTCTGGTTCACAGACAAGTCCTACTGTGACTTTCAGATTCGGATATTAAAAGGGATCTATGGATTTTGTTTCTACAGAAGGCAGGAGGGGCCATTCGAACTGTTCAGAGTTCAAATGTCCCATATCCGGCTTCGCCACGTTTCATTGTAACCAAACGCTTAAATGATTTGATGAAACATTTCATGCAATACCTCCGACATGGTCCAACTATACATTTGAATTAGAGTTTAGATAATAATATTTGATAAAAGTGACTTTAAACAGAAAAATAAGATAATTTTTTATACAATCGCGGACCGCGGTTGAAATCGCATCATTGGACTAAAATAATTTATTCATACATCACAATCACACGCACGAATAAGAAAAATACCTCTACATGATCACATAATATATTTGGTCAAAATCGATATTCTTACAGGCCGTGAGGAAATAGGTAATTTGCATTTTAATTTGAAGATTATTTTTCATTCCGCATTTATCGACTAAACATGCATTTTATAAAAACTTTTACGGCTTATTATGAGACTATTACATATTGTCTAACGAAATTTTGTTAAAATATTTGTTTCTGAAAACATGAAATAAACGAGGGAGTCAATCTTTAAATAATGTAATAAGTCGATACGAATCTACTCTTTGAACTTTTTAGATACCCAATGATTCATAGACTGAATTTGCCAAAAAACAACAACAAACAAACAAACAAAAAAAAAAACAAAAAAAAATCAAACAAACAGACTTTGCGGAGTAGACTGGAATAAAAAGTGTCAAAATGTAGACATTCTTTTTTTACCTTATAAGACAATACGTGGGCCAAACTTTCCTCAAACCACAACTTCACTTCCGAAACCACAAAGACAACCAAGCGATGCCATGCTATAAGGGGCCCGAAAGCATTTAACGAACGGCGATATCTCTGATAGGCCTGCGCATCCGTGAAGCCTCGTAACTCTACATTCCTCAGAAGGCGTTCAGGTTCTTATCAGACTTCGGGAATGCAAATAATGACTCGAGTCTTCGCTGTCTGCAAATAAACCACTTTTTCTTGACTCAGCTAATTTACCATTTTAAAACAACCAAATATGAAGCGCGACATGACGAAACCAACAAAGGGGTACGTTGCGCCCAGCGAAGACTCAGACTAGCCTAGGCATCCGTCAGTCTGATCAGGATCCTCACTGTCCAAATGAAGCTAGCTTAGACCCTTTGCTACCCTTTAAGAGCACATCGAAGTCGGATGCCCAGGCTGATCTGAGTCGTCACTAGGCGCACATGTCACCTTGCTGGTTTTGTCTTGTCGCGGCTCATTTTTAAATCGTGACACCCAAACCTTCTCAATTAGATATGAACGCTCACGACATAAGGCTTCTGCCTCTTTCCAGCGCTTGAAGCAGATAAATGAGCCGCGACACGAGAAAACCAACAATGTGGTTGTGCGCCCAGCGCAGACTCAGATCAACCTGAGCATCCACCCAGTCTGATCAGACTCTTCGCTAAGCGCTTAAAGGGTAGCTAAGGGTCTAAGCTACCTTCATGCGGACAGCGAAGATTCTGATCAGACTGGGCGGATGCCCAGGCTGATCTGAGTCTGCGCTGGGCGCACAACCACATTGTTGGTTTTGTCGTGTCGCGGCTCAAATATTGTTTGCTTAAAACACTTTAAGCTTCTTCACCTACTTGAATATTCATATTTTATATGTGTCGCGGGCTCACAAAATGTACCCTCCTCGTCCAAGAGGTTATAGTGACACACTAAAACCTTTTGAAAATACTTAATTTGTAATATATCTGCCATAACCGTGAGCCGTGCGAGCGTCTTTATAAGTGCACTTGCATTGTGCTGACGATAATAGCCAGATACTATCACGATCAATCCCTCTAAAACGCGCTACTATCTTACGTTTTGGTGTTATAATGATGACTGAATGTTTAATTCGCTAGCATAAAAGTATCATAGACATCTATTTTAGCTCACCAGAGCCGAAGGCTCAGGGGAGCTTATAGGGTAAGGCAGCTGTCCGTCGTCGTCGTATGTTGTCGACACTATCAAACGACATCTCCTTTGACGTCACTATGCCGATTGGGTCCAGATTTCATATATAGCATCTTTGGGCAGTTTTTTTAAAATGAAAATCGGTTCTTTAGTTTGGTTGCTATGGCAACATAGAATTTCCATTGACATACTGAAAATTGAAAAATGGTATTACTGCTAAGCCATCGCAGATATCTTGACAGAACTGTTATAGAAAAGTTCCTTGAGTAGTCTTCTATCAGCCATATAAACGTTTATGGCTCACTGCGCATTTTTACTTGTTGCCATGCGAACCGAAATGAAAAAAAAACATGGAGAATATACCTTCTCAAAAGCCATTAGCTCTTTGAGGCTGAGACTTTATAGAAATATACATCATATAAGTCTTTACGGATTTTGAGCTCTTTATGAAGATCAGCTCTTTGGTTTGTTTGCTATGGCAACTAAGCGTTTCCATAGACTTATAATGGGAAAAAATGATAAATGGCATCTACCGCCAAGCCAATGCAGACATTTTGATAAAACTTTTGTAGAAATTTTCCTTGAGTAGTCTTCAATCAGCCATATGATTTTCTGCCCACTGCTTATTTTTATTAGATGCCATGGAAACCAAATGCAAAAACAGAAAAAAACAACAACAACAAAAACATACCTTAAATTACCTAATCAGAAACCACATGCTTTATGATGCAAAACTTCATAGACTCGTATATACAATACAAGTCTTTACAAATTTTATGCCTTCCATTGTCATTGTTCATAGGACATGGTTAGTATGGCAACTTATAATGGAAAAAATGGGATTCATTGCTAAGCTATTGCAGATCTCAACTTTATTATACAGTGGACTCGACAGTATCGGATCAAGTTCAATAAAACTCTTGTTTTTTTGTATGTGAATGCTAAAAGTATGTATGTTATGATACATAACAATTGTAAAATATCCCTTCTATCTATCCATGTCAAAATATTGACGAAATTTATTCTTGTAAGGGCAGATAACCTATCGAGGCTTACAGGAGGGTCTTACGACAGTAACGAATCATGTGCGACAGTATCGGATCATATGATATTATATTATAGGAGATTTTCTCCGAGGCATTCTGATAACATTCTTAGCTTCAATTATTTTGCTACATAAACAGTTGGACCTATTAAACTCTCAGAGAAAAATTTTACGGCCTTTCAACGATATTTTTCATGTGGGCCTTCACCAGCAATGTATACAAAAGTACAAGCATGCCAAAAATCATAACCCAGTAATTCCCTGCGCCCCATAGCATGGAACTGCTGAAACAGTAAAGACCATAAACTGCCTTTGCAAAGTGTAGACCCTGATAAGACCGTAGTGTCTAATCAGGATAAACAAATTTACGGTGATTTTACGCCTTATCTGATCAGTGCAATCAGTTTATAAACACTACATGGTCATTCAACGAGTTCTCTGGCATTAATCTGAGCCTACACAGTGTACAGATGTCCATCCGATGAACGCCAGTCATTATTGGGTTCACATACATGCAAGCTGATCTCGAATGTTTCTTCAAAATGTTTAGCAGAAAATTAGTTGTGCTACGCATAACCTTAATTATCATACGCTAGAGTGTGGGGCGTGGGATGGGGGATATTTTACAAAAAGGATGTTGTCTTAGTTTTATACTGATCTTCTTTGAAAGAAGACACAGCAGCCACTCAGGTAGTTGATTTATAACTTGTTTTCAGCATCAGACCATACATCCAACATGCAGGTTTCCAGCTGAGGCCTGTATTGCAGTTCAAATTATATAATGATCCGTTACTGTCGCACATCGGTGCCTCACTTTTCAAGTCTTAAGTGTCTTCAAATACTAGGATGTCACTAAAATATAGACTGCCTGCAGTTTTAGGGATGCCAGAACACACTACAAAGCAAAATTGGTTTCAGTCGCCTAATGATAAAATAGTTTAAATAACAGAAGTCTATTTTGGGGGTAACGAGCAATAGGCAAAATGCAAGCGCCGCTGAAGAGGGGCCAAGCTTTTCAACAACTCTGATTTGTTTCTCAGCCGCAGATTCCGATCGAATTTTTCACCCTGCACTTTGGCATTGGTCGAACTTGATGACTGTCATATAATGGTAAAAAATATTTGCTTCATTTGTGAGAAAAATGGGTGATAACATACGAGTGATCCGATACTGTCGATGATCCGATACTGTCGAGTCCACTGTAATTCCTTCTTACCATCTGCTGTGCGCGACTGGAATTCATTAAGTGAATCTTGTCGCACAGCCAACTCTGTGAATACCTTTAAAAAATCACTTAAAGAATCTATAGCTATTCCAAAGTACTATCTTACCGGTAACCGCAAGGAACAAATACTGCATACTAGGTTAAGAACTAACTGTAGTTCACTTAATAGTGACTTATTTCGTAAAAATATCGTTGATAACGAAATTTGTGTTTGTGGTGAAGTAGAGAACACCAGTCACTTCCTTCTCGATTGTCCTCGTTTTCACAATCAGCGACAGATCATTATAAATAAATTGCTACAGTTGTGTAATCCTACGTTAGAGGTTTTACTTTATGGTGATAGAAATCTTAGCCTCCAATCAAATGTAGATATATTTCAAGCTGTCCAGGAATATATAATCTTAACCAAACGATTTACGTAAAATATCGTAAAATTATTTTAACATTATTTAGTGGCTGATCAAATATCTGGTTAGATAAATTGGTTATAAGTCAATGATACCGTGAATGGGACATCACTGGGAACGAATAAAAACTTCCGATTTTGTCCTCTCTCTCTCTCTCTCTCTCTCTCTCTCTCTCTCTCTCTCTCTCTCTCTCTCTCCTTTGTGCAAGTAACTCATATTAGTGATCGTAAATACAATTTGATAATATTAGCTTAAATATTCATTTTTTCTTATTATTTTATTTTATTTTTTTTTCTTTTGTTTCAAAAATGCTCGATGTATAGCTATGTATAGATATATTTGTTCATGTTATTTCGTAGTCATATGTTTGCATGATTTTCTTGAGTGATGTGAACGGGAAACAGATTCTAAAAAAGTCACTGACTTACTTCTGTATCCTTTTCAGATTACTGTATGCTCGTTTGATAAATGTTTGTATGTATATAACATGTCAGTATTTTGAATAAAAAATTGTTTATACCAAATCATCTAACCTAACAGCAAAAGATTATTGGAAAACATTAAAGTCTTTCATAAAACCAACACTAACTTCAACAATTCCCCCCTTATATCAGAATGAAACATACATCTCTGATAATACGGAGAAAGCTAATTTGCTCAATAATTACCTTGCCCAACAAACTCTTCTTGATGATAGTTCTTCAATTCTTCCCGACCGACTCTATAGACTTCACTGGGCCCTCTTTAAATAATATAAATTTTACACAGCATGAGGTGCAAAGTGTCCTAGAGACTCTACAATTAGGCAAATCCACAGGACCAGATAATGTAAATAATAGGATTCTGAAAAAAATATCTTCCACTCTGTCTAAGCCATTATGTGATTTATTTAATTATTCTATGTCTAAGAGTATTTTTCCTGATGCCTGGAAAGAAGCAAATGTTTCACCTCTGCATAAGAAAGATGACCCTTCTTTAGTAAGTAACTACAGACCTATATCTCTACTTAGTGCTTTGGGCAAAGTAATGGAACAAATTGTTCACAAACACATGTTTAACTTTCTTCGTGACCAACATGCAATTACTTGTTTACAATCAGGCTTTGTACCTGGCGACTCTACCGTTAATCAACTTGTTGATATTTACAACACTTTTTGTAAAGCTTTAGATGACGGTAAAGAGGTCAGGGCAATTTTCTGTGATATATGCAAGGCTTTCGATCGTGTTTGGCATAAAGGTCTTCTTTTTAAGCTAAAACGAATAGGCATAGGTGCATCACTTCTCGAATGGCTGACAAATTATCTTTCTGATAGAAAACAAAGGGTAATTATCCCGGTGCATATTCTGATTGGGTTGAGATAGCAGCTGGAGTTCCGCAAGGCTTCATTTTAGGCCCCCTTCTATTTTTGATCTACATAAATGACATAGTTAGTGATATACATTCAACTATCAAATTATTTGCAGATGATACCAGTTTATATTTGATAGTCAATGAACCGGTCGAATCAGCCAGACAACTTAATTCTGATCTTGACACAATGCATGAGTGGGCAAAACGTTGGCTGGTTAGGTTTAATCCTGCTAAGTCTGAATCCCTGTTAATTTCTAGGAAAAGAAATAGGCCTTTTCATCTCCCACTGATAATGAATAATGAACCCATTAACGAAGTCACTAGTCATAAACACTTAGGGATATTTCTTTCAAATGATGGAACATGGCATGAACATATAAATTATATGACTTCTAAAGCTTGGACTAGGTTACATATTATGCGCAAGTTAAAATTCACTCTAGATAGAAAATCGTTGGAAATTATATATATTTCTTTTATAAGACCAATATTAGAGTATGCTGATGTAGTTTGGGACAATTGTACCCAGTACGAAATTAATGTTATCGAGAAAATTCAACTTGAAGCTGCAAGAATCGTCACTGGTGCAACTAAATTAGTATCCTTAGAAAATTTATATAAAGAAACATGTTGGGAAACGCTAGAACAAAGACGTCAAAAACATAAGCTATATCTATTTTATAAAATGTCTCATAATCTCTCGCCCGATTACCTTGTTTCTCTCGTCCCTCCTGCTGTAGAACGTACAACTTCTTATAATCTACGAGATGCATCTAGCATTAGACAAATTATGACCAGAACTCAGTTATACTATAAATCTTTTCTGCCCTCTAGTATTAGGTCTTGGAATGAACTTTCTCCTGACGTTAGAGACTCAAATTCAGTGCAAAGTTTTAGATACCAGATTAATAGAAATATCTCCAGAACTCCCAAATATTATTATATAGGTGATAGATTTTTACAAATCCAGCATACAAGACAAAGAACAAACTGTAGCATATTTAATCAACATCTCTTTTCTAAAAACGTTA